>JAVLUX010000014.1:41510554-41523054 GCA_032164185.1 Moxostoma hubbsi | reverse complement strand
AATAATCCGTTCAGCAGTCCGGACTATCCTTTGAAGTCTTCTGATGTCTGACTTGGCAGACAGTTACTGAAGAGCAGAGGATAGACTCAATGACTTTTGGCTCCCAGTGAGCAAGCAAAAGGTGAGTGTGGCAAGGCACCCAAACCTCAGAAATATGGTAGTTATTGGAGAAAAATTATCTTGGGAGAAAACCAGGCTCAGCTGGGGGAGTCAATTTCCCTTCTGGCTATATAGCATTTATATAATGGGAATATCAGTTAGCTATATCTAATACATGTCATCTATTAATTGAGTAAACTCAGTAGGTTTTTGGTGGGCAATGTTTGAAACTAAAGGATATTGATTGAACTGTAAGAGTAATGATTAAGTGTCTTTAAAGACCATCCCAAATTGACTGGGGAAGTGCATGTTGATACAGTGTTCTTAGTTATTTGGCAGACAAGTGGCAGTAATTTATTGTCTGTGTGTTCCATTTTAAAGAAAATTATCCAAGCTGTGGTCAGAAGAGTGCTACTCACTGTTTGATTGGATTGCTGTTTATCCGCTGTGTAGTCCATCATAAGGCCAAGATGATGCAGGCAGAGGTCAGTTAGGTGTGCTTTGCAGTCCGGCTGGAAGATTGTGGCAAATAATTTTCATTGAAGTCAATCTTAAGGCCAAGGTGCAGCCAGTGGACAGTAAAGTATCCCTTGTTCTATGGCTGGAGTTGCCAGTAGTTCATCTTCTGTGATGTCCATCGTGGTAGGCAGAAGTGTAGCAGAAAGTGATCATCAAAGTGGCCTTCGCTGTCTGGCTGGCACAGGCTGGAGTTAGTAGTAGTTAGTAGACATTGGGCTGAATCTGGCAAGATCTGGTAACCTCTGGATACATATCATGATGAGATGAGACATGGAAACAAATGGAATAATATTACTGAATATTCCATTCACTTAATTCTTAGCATTGTTATGGAATATGAGAAGAGTTTCTGGTTCCGGCAGACCTCACTAATTCTGCATAACTAGGGTTTAAGAATAAATTAAATGCATGCCTGTCTGCAAAGATGAGTCTTTAGTCTTAAACACTTAAACTGAAAGAGTATGTCTGAGTCCCGAACAATACTAGGAAGACTTTGCCATAGTTATGGTCAAATAGGAAAAGGATCTACCTCTTTTGTGGATTTTGATAATCTAGGTACTATCAACAGGCCAGAATGTTGTAATTGTAGTGAACTTGATGTATTATAGGGTGATAGACATTTGCTTAAGTACTGTTGAGCTAGACGGTTCAAAGCTTTGTTAGTAGTTAGCAGAATTGATACAGATCGTAACATGTAACCAATATAGCTATGACAAAATTGGGTTGATATCTTATTTCTTGGTTCTTGTCAGCACTCTAGCTGCTGCATTTTTTACCAACAGAAGAGCATCTATTGAGCCTGCAGGACATCCTCTCAGTGGCACAATAGAATAATTTAGTCTCTTATGTCACGAATGCATGAATTAGTTTTTCGGCTTAAGAAACAGAGAGCATGTGTCGTAATTTAGCAATATTTTTTTAAATGGATGCTTAACATGGGGCCTGGGTAGCCAGCGAGTAAAGACGCTGACTACCACCCCTGGAGTCACGAGTTCGAATCCAGGGCATGCTGAGTGAATCCAGCCAGATCTCCTAAGCAACCAAATTCTCGGTGGGGCGTGTGGTGAGTTGTGCGTTGATGCCGGGTTGAATAGCTTGAAGTCTCCACGCGTGCTATGTCTCCGCATTAACGCGCTCAACAAGCCACGTGATAAGATGCTCAAGTTGATAGTCTCAGTTGCAGATGCAACTGAGATTCGTCCTCCGGCACCCGGATTGAGGCGTGTCACTACGCCACCACGAGGACTTAGAGCGCATTGGGTATTGGGCATTCCAAATTGGGGAGAAAATGGGGATAAAAGTATATAAAGAAATAAATGACAACAGGTGTCCACTTTACGTTAAGGTACTTTTTCATAGGTTACTAATATTAATTAAGTGTTATTAAGCATTTATAATATGTGGTAAAAATTGCTCACCATTTTGGCAGGTATTGCATGAAACTCATTTTCTTAATTGCAAATCAATGATTTATTAAACATTTATACATGGCTTATTATTCATTAATGTACCCCTTTATAAACCCTTTACAAAGGGAAAATGAATTCTTAAAACTGGTGGTCTCTGACTTGTGGACCCAATTGAATGCTTCTGTGCTGTTAGGTTTTCAGAGATAATAATATATCATTCATTGAATGATGAATATTTTAAAAAGTCTCCAAGTGTGTTAATGTAGCTTTGTTTTTACATATATTTTACTCTCTGTAAACAGCTGTGTTGAGCAAGCTTGCATGTTGGGCTTCCGTTTGTGCAGATTTGTCCTTCCGTGCTCGCATGTGCGTGAATAGGTGTTTGTGTGGATGCCAGCACCATTGTTATTCCGTTGTGTGTTTGTGTTTGTCAGGGTTGCAGAGCTCACTGGATACGAGCCACAAGACTTAATAGAGAAGACACTTTATCATCACGTCCACAGCTGTGACACTTTCCATCTCCGCTGCGCGCACCACTTGTGTGAGTTAGGTTTGTTTTTTCTCATTCCTCTGGTCATAGCGCCCTTTACCGCGACTAAATATAACAGCAGCGTTAGTGATGACTAGGACTATAAACACACCTCTAACTGTCATGAATGTCTTCAGGGTGCAACAGAGCACGGTCATTTATAATACCACGTTAAAGGAGATAAATATGATCTCGCTGCATCAAAATACCGATTCAATCATGGGCTTAGATTAGACATACAATCTATTGGTAACTAAATTAGTGAAGTAGATTGTAATTTGGTGTTTAAAGAAATATTTGATATGACATGTTTAGTCCTTAAAAATGATTTTTTTCTAGTATTCACAATTACTGATTGCAGCTCAACACAGCTTACTGAGAGACACAATATTTGATATTATTTGATATAAATAGTAATTAGGCTGCAAGAGTAAGAACAGCATACAGTTTAATTATTTGAACTGACTTGAATTAAAGTTAAAACTTAATAATAACATCTCTAATCACAATGCCATTAATATATTTAACAATAAATGAACCAAAGACTTTGAAGAGTGTTACAAGACGACACAAGAAAAGATGAGTGGATGTTAAGAGAAGTCTCTATGCCTTTCTTGATTGTGTTTTCTGTGTGTAGTGCTGGTAAAGGGACAGGTGACCACCAAATACTACCGATTTCTGGCCAAACAGGGTGGCTGGGTTTGGGTGCAGAGTTATGCTACTATCGTTCACAACAGCAGATCATCCAGACCGCACTGCATAGTCAGCGTTAACTATGTCCTCACGTAAGTACATACACCCATCAAACTATATATACAGTATGTAACACATACTGTACTTTACGAAAGCTTCAAAACACTGTGTGTATACATAAGATCTTTATATGCTGTTGAGATCACAGTCACACTAATGCATAAGACTTATTCCATTATTCATTTTGTACTAAATGAATTCAAGCAATTAATCCCGATTACAAACGGTATGCATTTATTTTTTCATTTGTATTTAGAAAATGCATTCATTTCACAGGGCTTGTGTTCATTTCATTTAGAAAGGTACTTTTGACTTTATTTTCTCCCAAAACACTAAAAAGCCACAAAAACTACCACAGCATTTTTGTCAGCTGTTTGTCACTATGCACTTCCTCGAGCACAATGCCTAAAGGTTGATTTTGAGTTCATTTCATCTAACATTTTATAGAATCCCTGAAATTCTGACATTTAGTTTGAGACTAAATACTTATTTGTCATTTTCAGTTTTGTTCAAGATTAAATCAAACATTTTCAATGTTTGCGACAACTGGCCAATTAAAGAAAGGATAAACAAAACAACATTATATTTATGAAGAATGTTCAAAGTGGGCTCACATTGACAGATCCAGTCTCAATGGGCATTTATTTGTTTATAGAATATTACAGTAGTTATTTTGAATAAGCATTATATTAATTTGTCACTGCAAAAGCATCTTGCTGTCTCAAAAGTATTAGCAAAAGTTGACAAATTGTGTCCTATTGCAATTGCCCCTATATCTACACTAAATCACTACGCATCCCCAGCATGGTAGAAAAACAAACCAAACTGTGTCTGCAGATCTCACGACAATAATTACAGACACTGTACAAATGTACAGAATATTATCATAAAAGTGTTTCAGATCAGATTTTATTTGTGAAAGTTTCCAGTAGCAAAAGATCATTTCATAGATCATAATATAGCTGTTTTGGATTTTCAAAATTGCTTGAATTTTTCTTTGTAAAAAAATGTATCAATGATCACTCAACTAATACTGTATATTACAAACTACTTAAATTATATCCTCAAATATAATAATAAAGCAATTAAATTAATCCAACATATTTTCCTCAAGCTTTTGTGTCACAGTTATATTGAATTGCTCACTATTACACAGCAAGTCAAAATTGATGGTGTTTGCAAAATGTCTGGCCCTGGCAGTGTTTGAACGTGTCAAAGCTGCCTGTGCACTCATCAGTCACTTTGGGTGTCATACTCTGCTCTTGCTTTACTGTATATAATATACCAGCTGCGTGCTCGACCATACAGGAACTATTTGGGAGACAGGGGTTATGCAAGATTTATTTGTCATGCATTCGTACTGACAAACTCTGTGCATTACCACAATGAACTTTCCACTGGAAGTCTCTGGAAAGAATGAAGTGGGATTGAGCAATGGAGCCATCGCTCACACTATGGCTTTGAGTGAGGATCATATGGAAGAGCATTTGTGCGCACACTTCCAGAAAGACCATTAGAACTAATGCCAGCATCTGGAAACTGACCCCCACCCACCCCTGTCTCTTTGTCTCCCTCTCTATCTGTCTATTACAGATGTAAGAATTGCATGCCATAAAATCCTTCATTATAAAAGAGTGGATATGTTTTAATATGCTAGTCTGCCAGTAGATTGTGAGTGTCAGAAAGCTCTTCAAACATAGCCATAAAGGGCAAGTGTTTGAGGTTTAATTAATAGGCAGTTAAGACAATGACTGTTTATAGCTCACAGCTTGCTAAAAGTGTCCATGAAGGAAGTTCTCTTTTGTAATCCTCGTCCATATAATATCCATCATCATCCATGCTTCAGTTTCACTTCCTTTGAAAAGATTTCTTACTCAGTATTTTTGTCTTGTTTTCCTGTAAATGTATCTTTTAAGCCTTTTTGTTGGAGAAATCTAACCAAAATTAGTAAGGTTTATGGATAACACTTAAAGGTTTATCAAAGGTTTCATTAATAACTAATAATGTATTTGACTTATTATGACATAAGTAAATCTATATGCTGTTATAAAAACATAAAAAGTGACATTTTCATGCAAAACCTGCCAAATAGGGAGCCATTTAACTTACATGTTATATATGTTTCCAAAAACATAAAATGCCCTAATTCATGATTTATGTCACAATGCAGCAAAAATAGACTATTATAGTGAGATTAAAATGAAGCATTTATGTCATTTTGCTACTGGCCGCTTTGTGCTTATATTTATTACTGTATTGTCTTGACTCACTTGTGTTGTGACATTGATGTCAAAAGAATAGTGCTACTCCAAGTGCAGTCCTAACTTAACTAGTCCTAGTAACTTAAAGTCCTCTGCAAAAACACTTTTCAGATCTTCATGCTCATTCACAGCACACTGTATATCATCTAATAAAGCCTGATGACCAATAAATCATACATACATTTTATATACAGTTGAAGTCAGACGTTTACATACACTTAGGTTGAAGTCATTAAAACTCATTTTTTAACCACTCCACATATTTAATATTAGCAAACTATAGTTTTGGCAAGTCTTTTGGGACATCTACTTTCTGCATGACATGAGTAATTTTTCCAACAATAGTTTACAGACAGATTTTATCACTTTTAATTGACTATCACAATTTCAGTGGATCAGAAGTTTACATAGACCATTTAGCAGCTTGGAAAATTCTGGAAAATGATGTCAAGCCTTTAGAAAATTAGCTTCTGATTGATAGTGTACTGAATTGGAGGTGTTCCTGTGGATGTACCTTCAAACTCAGTGACTCTTTGCTTGACATCATGGGAAAATCAAAAGAAATCAGCAAAGACCTCAGAAAAAATATTGTGAACCTCCATAAGTCTGGTTCATCCTTGGGAACAATTTCCAAACACCTGAAGGTACCACATTCATCTGTACAAACGATAGTATAAATTATGCAAGTATAAACACCATGGGACCACCATGAGATGCATTCTGTCTCCTAGAGATGAGCATAGTTTGGTGAGAAAAGTGCAAATCACACAAGAACAACAGCAAATGACGTTGTGAAGATGCTGGAGGAAACAGGTTGATAAGTATCTATATCCACAGTAAAACTAGTCCTATATCGACTCAGGCTTTTCTATGGTGGTTTTGGAGCTGTGACTTCTTCCATGCAGACTACAATTTGTAAGTGCACATGGGGACAAAGATCTGAATTTTTGGAGAAATGTCCCCTGGTCTGATGAAACAAAAATGTAACTGTTTGACCATAATGACCATCGTTATGTTTGGAGGAAAAAGGGTGAGGCTTGCAAGCCGAAGAACACCATCCCAGCTATGAAGCATGGGGGTGCCAGCATCATGTTGTGGGTGTTTTGCTGCAGGAGGGACTGGTGCACTGCACAAAATAGATGACATCATGAGTAAGGGAAATTATGTGGATATGTTGAAGCAACATCTCAAGACATCAGCCAGTAAGTTAAAGCTGGTCTCAACTGGGACTTCCAAATGGACAATGACCCCAAGCATACCTCCAAAGTTGTGGCAAAATGTGGCAAAATGACTTAAGGACAACAAAGTCAAGGTATTGGAGTGGCCATCACAAAGCCCTGACCTCAATCCGATTGAACATTTGTGATCAGAACAGTAAAGGCGTGTGTGAGCAAGGAGACCTACAAACATGATTCAGATGCACCAGTTCTGTCTGGAGGAATGGGACAAAATGTGAGAAGCTTGTGGAAAGCTACCTAAACCATCTGACAATTTAAAGGAAAGGCTACCAAATATCACAAACTAGTAAACTTCTGACCCACTGGGAATGTTATGAAATAAATAAAAGCTGAAATAAATAATTCTCTCTACTATTATTCTGACATTTCACATTCTTAAAATAAAGTAGTTATCCTAACTGACCTAAGACAGGGAATGTTTTCTATGATTAAATGTCAGGAATTGTTAAAATCTGAGTTTAAAATGTATTTGACTAAGGTGTATGTAAACTTCTGACTTCAACTGTACAGGTTTTCAGTTGCAGTTTACATTAAGGTACATTTTCATAGGTTACTGATGTTGAATGAGTGTTAGTAAGCTTGTTATATATTATATTTATAACACGTGAGGTAAAATGGTCCACTACTAAGCAGGTATAGCATGAGTCACCCTTTTTATGCATGTTGTTATAACCGATATATAAAGGATTTATAATGCATTCGTAAATTACTTTAGTCATTAATAATACCCCTTCATGAAACCTTAGCAAAGGGAACAGTAATTTAGTGTTATCAGTTTATGCTTCAAACAAGAAAAAACAAAAACTAATTTCCATCAAGGTGTTAGCCTTTTTTTAACCCATTGACAATTTTTGGCCATTGGCATTTTTTTCTTATTTTAAGCACAAAATTGTAGTTACATTTCTTTGATAAAAAGACTTAAGTCTCAAATAAATCTATTTTGTTTTAAGGATGTTTTGGTGTTTTTTAGTAAAAAAAAAAAAAAAAGAAAATCCTTAAAACTGACAAAGAATACTGTGCAAAAAAAAGATTATCATTTTTTTTTGCAGTGTGAGAAGTGCACATTGTGTGTAGACATCATGAGTGTGAGATCTGTTTTATAGGTGAACCAGTGTTTAGTGAGAAAAAGAAACGAGATGTCTGGCATCTTATCGGCGTGTTTTCAGAGTCCGCTCTCACGGCTGTGAGGTGTGAAATGTCTGTGCGTGTGTGTGTGTGTGTGTGTGTGAATTGCTGCTCAGCTGAATGAGATTGTGTGTAAGTGTTACACCATTGAGACTTGCAAACCCGTTACATCACCTTAATGGTTTGGCTTCTGTCCACAAGCCTTGACCCCAGATAAAACTCACTGGGGAGGATTCACTAAGAATTAATTGTTCCAGCTGATATCATTGTTTGTTTGCACATGCTATCTACATTGCTTGTAACACACGATTCACTAAAGGAATTATACAACTTTGTTAATGGCACAAACACATCCCCCAAAAAGGGTGGCGTTAATTTCACCAAGCAAATAGTACTAGTTCTGTGACTAAAGCACAATCTGTAATGATCATAATTACACATAAAGGAATTGTGTGACTTCATTTAAATACTCGCAGTGCTGCACTATTATTAGCGCATTTAGTACCTGATTAAACTGGATTGCGGGTGGTTACTATATAAGGCTTTTAGCATATTGAATATTGGTGCAAATTTGGCATAGCTTTTAAATGAATTTGTCCCTCTGTTTATATAAAGTATAGAACACACGCTCAGATGAGGCGTGAACATCACAACAATTGCATGAATCAGATTATGTGATTTTGTGAGTGCATGTGAGAAAGTGTACGTCAATCTTTTTCCAAGATGTTACCATCTGCGTGCAATCTTATTATTCTGCTGTCTGAGCCAGGTTGCTAGGCCTCAGGAGGGGAGCTGGGGACTGCGTCTGGCTAGCATACATTCTGGCCACAGTTTTCTAAAAGTTATACATCACTGGGAACAGAAATCCATACACCACTTTACTGAGAAATCAATTCCCATTTCCTAGTTATTCCTTATGTGGTGATCCCTGTGTGGGTTTGATTTAGCCAGACATAGTTCCTAATCTCACTGTGTATTTGAACAGAGCCTCCAGCCCTCTGTTGTATGTTTGTAGGAGCCTTGTTCCAATCCTGCAGGAGAAACAATACAATTCATTTTCTCTCTCTTTCTCACACACACATGCACCCACCAATACTCAGTGACTTGCCAATGAGAAAGGAGACTGAAAATTTTACTTGGTGCATTTCTTGCATTGGTTAAATAAGAAAAGGAAACAGTACACGTATAAAAAAATACTGTAGAGATTTGTTCCAACAAACAGTTTTACACCACTCTCCCAAAGAACAGTGTGTAATTAGAACATTGCATTAAATCCTCTACGTACCATTGGGTTCAAGGCTCAATGTAGTTTTCATTCTCCACAGGGACACAGAGTATAAAGGACTACAGTTGTCCTTAGATCAGGTGACATCCACCAAGCCCTCTTTCACCTATGACAGCCCCTCCAACCCCATCAGTGAGAACAGAAGATTGGGCAAAAGCAGAATCTCCCGTACCAAGACCAAGACGAGACTCTCTCCCTATTCACAGGTAAGTGTTTGTGTTGGGCTAAAAAGCCTTTATTTTGGCTGATAATTTGAATATTGGATATTTGAATATTATCTAGGAATGTCTTCTGTTTCTGGGTATCTTTCTTTCTAAATGTGGTTTACACAATTAGAACATGTTCTAGGACCTGTTTTTTCTGAAAACATTTCTATAAACCAACCCTTGCCCATTGGATTTAGAGATAAGGTTGGAGAAAGAGGTTTGGGTCTGGGGGAAACAATATTTAACCAGTCGTTACCATACGCATTTGGGGTACACAGAAGAATAAATGCACAAAAATGGTAGCTTAAGGGGTAAAACAGCTTGTCACTGGAAAAGTACCTGCAAAGTGTAACAATTACATGTCAATTGGAATGTGGTAAAGGGCACATATTAGTACCTTAAGTGTTTTATCTGGCCCTAAAGGGCACATACTGTACTAGTACCTTAAGGAGTAAAGACGGTACAGTGAGTACTGTATACCTTTGAGTGTTCAGCACTACTGACAAGCTGGTAAAATTTTCACACATATTTTTTTCTGACAGTTTTAGGAAAAGGATTATGGCCTGAAAAAAAAACATTCCCTTCAACCAGTATTTGCCCTTGTATTTTAAGGGTAGAATACGGAAAAGGTTAGGGCCAACGTACCTATTTCTACTCCAAAATAATATTGCCCTCTAATTGTAGGGGTAGGGTTATTGGTAAGTTAGGGTTTAGTAAACAACATTGCCTTTTTATTAGGGTTAGGGCCTAGGACAACATTCTTATCAACCAATAATTGCCCTATAATTTTTAGGGGTAGAGTTAGAGCCTAGGACACATTTCTTGTCAACTAATTATTGCCCTATGATTGTTGTGGTAGGGTTGGTGTAAGGACCATGATTAGGGTTAGGGTTTAACTTTTCAGTCAATCATTATGCACTGATGGGATAGATTAGGGATAGATTCAGGGCTTTGATTGGATAAAATTGTTGTCTGTTGAGCCAGGAATATGTCCTAATTGTGTAAATACAGTCACATCGAGTGTATTTTCGTCATTCTGCTGGTTTTCTGGTCAGCCTTGCCTTTAGTGGTAAGGTTAGAAATAGGCTGATTATTGATAAAAAAAACATTTGTGCAGTATCCAGGCTTCCCTACAGATCGCTCCGAGTCGGATCAGGATAGTCCATGGGGTGGGAGCCCTCTCACTGACTCTGCCTCTCCTCAGCTTCTGGAACAGTGTGAAGGCATAGACTCCTCATGTGTATACCGGCAGTTTTCTGAGCCACGGCCACTGTGCTACAGTCTACCACTGACAGATGATAACCACACCACCGGTGACCTCTATGGCCATGCTCACTCTGAGTCCTGTGAGCGGGGGCGCTGCAAGGCTGGCCGATACTATCTAGGGACTCCTCAGCCTGGACGGGATGCATGGTGGGGTGCGGCCCGCTCTGTTCTCCCATTACCCAAGTCCTCACCTGAAAATGGAGACAGTTTTGAAAGTGTGATGCCCCACATTGCCTCTGTCCACAGCCTGCAAGGTGAGTGTTCCATTTCAATGTATCTTTTGTTAAAAAACTATTAAAGGAGTGCATTTATAAACTGATTTCTCCTGCTTTCAGTGAGGGGTCACTGGGATGAGGACAGTGTGGTTAGTTCACCTGATGGAGGCTCAGCAAGCGATTCTGGGGACCGATACCGTGGTGACCAATGCCATGCAAGTCCTCAAGAGCCCAGCAAGATTGAGACATTGATTCGAGCAACACAACAGATGATAAAAGAGGAGGAAAGTCGCCTGCAGCTGCAAAAGGCTCCTACAGAGATACCTTTGGAGCTTACTAACGGTCTGGCCAAGAGCCACAGATCCTCGTTTGTTACAGAGTTTCCCCAGTCAACATTGCAGGGTGTGTTATGCCGGGGGCCAGCTCAAGTGATAAGCCCCGCTCCTAGTCCTGTTCCTCTGTCCCGCCTCAGCAGCCCCAACCCTGACAGACTCTGCAAAAGTAAAGACTTCCTGCAAAATGAGCTCTCTTCTCAACAACACCAGCAGCCATTGGCCTTGATGGGCACATGTGCTGTTTCTCCAACTCCAGCACTGTACCCCTCACACCCACGCCAGTACCTGGAAAAGCACACAGCCTACTCGCTCACCAGCTACGCACTAGAACATCTGTATGAGGCTGACAGCTTCAAAGGATACTCCTTGGGTTGCCCTGGTTCCTCCAATTATGACATGGCCTCTCATCTACGAATGCAAGCAGAACAAGCACCCAGCCATAAAGGCACCTCCGTCATTATAACCAACGGCAGCTGATGCTTGTCGAATCACGCACCATCATTCAGTACTTCAGCATCTCACTCAAGCTAGCCTATTATCATTTGTTTGGAGGATAGTTTTTCATTCCTATTAATATTAAGGGATGTGTGTTCTAGATATCTGTGAAAGGGACACTCCATTCATGTGTTCATAAATGAGGACTCCATGAAAGGGTTTGTCGAGTACTTTTGATTCCAAATTACCACTTTTATTTCTTAACCATAATTTCGCTGTTGCTTGAATGAATGGGACTTAGAAAAATCATTACTGAAAAAAGGGAAGAAATGACATGATCTCCACTTCAAACAATAAGAGCACATTAATATGGTGGTTTCAAAAGGTATAAACAGTAAAACAGTATTAAACTATTTAATATTTTTGCTTGCAAATCACATTTGGCTCTAGGTTACAGAATTGATGGGTCACAGATACTTTGTGGTTTAAGCTATTATTATTATTAATATTATTATTATTATTATTATGTTTTAGAGCATTTCTACATCCGTAGCCTCAGATTCCATTCAGGTCATACTATTTGCCCTCTATAGTTGGTACAATAAAAATAGAAGTAGCATGTTGACATATCACAGATCATAAATGGTTACTTAAGAAAAATGCAGCATTAAATTATTATTGTTTAAAGTTGTTTATGGTTATCATATTGTAAAATTGAATCTTGGTTCATTTCTGTCCTGGAATAAAGTTTTGTAATTATATACTGTTCATCTGTATTTGAACCTTAATCAGTCTTTTAAGTCACAGGCTGAAAATTCAATTTAC